>JAOTOM010004845.1:510000-515766 GCA_034440615.1 Ashinkailepas kermadecensis | reverse complement strand
CAGCCCACAACCCACACCTCTCACCAGAACAATTCGCAGACTTTCTTCTCACTACAGCACATCAACCCATATCACAAACAAACCACGTCACCAACACAAACCTCGCGCGGCACGGCCGCGCGAAGCGTCGCTATCACGCATTCTCCTCAACCAGGGAAGGCTGTGATCGCTATATGAGATTGAAGCGTCGCTATCACGCTTAGGCCTCCTATGAAGTCTCATGTCGATGTTTAGCCTCCCATGGGGCTCATGGAAGGAAATCCGGCCCTCTTCTTGGCAGCGTAATCCTCCCATCTGTAGAATTTGGACACCCCTTTGGATGCCTTCCGAGTGTTCTCAAGTGAATGGCAGATCAAAGCGCTTTACCGTCAGGTAGGAAAAAATGCTTTCTTGCTATCCTTAGCAACAAGACGAACTTCTAATGCTTCAGGGACACCCAAGAAATCAATGCCACACATGTGGTGAGATAAGTAAATGGCCATTGACATGATTAGCAAATGAGCCACGTGGCGTCCAACACGGTACCGTCAGAGTGGTCGATAGTTTTATGGGACGTCTCACCCCATGCTACCCCCTACCACACTCGTAAGTACGCACACACACACACATACACACACACACACACACACACACAAACACACACATATATATACACATATATATATATATATATATATATATATATATATATATATATATATATATATATATATATATATATATATAATTATATCATGCTTATGTACTTACTTATACATTTAGCATCCCATCTATGGACACTGTGTAGAAATAATGAGCCTCCAAACCCAATATCCTGCTCAGCATCTTGTCATAGCAGGACTTGTAGGTTCAAGCAGGTATTTCGGTATTTATGTCTGGTAGTGGGTGTTCTGTGTGATGTCAGTCAGCTGAATGAAGTAGAAACAAAATCCGCTTGCCATATATTGAACATGTCGACACTCTGTCGCTTGTTTGTTGATCTACTGTGAGGAGATGCAATATATCTTCGCGCATCCACGTCTGCCTGCTTATTTACTTATTATTATTGCTTAGCATTCTGTTTCCCTCGAATCAATAGCCTCGAATACACACAAGAAATGCAAGGTATGCAAAATGCTTAAACGTCACCTAATGCTTAACAGCTTCTGTTAGATGACATTTAATAAAACCCTGGAGTTAGCACGCGATCTCAAATAAGTAAACCATATCTACGGCACGGGATACAATACAATAAATGCAATACATGGAATTAAATACAGCTTCACTTTGCCATGTGCCCGGCATTACCCTTGCACGCGCCCATGGCACTCGTACCGTCGCTTAATCGGTTGGTAAGAATTATAGTAACCAACAGACAGTCTTCGCTAGATCAGCACGGGCTGCCGACGGCCCTGGTGCCTCCTACCCTGGTTAAAGCCATGTACCACAGCGGGGAAAAAATTACAGACAGGGACTTCAACCTTGACACGGTATGACAGTGTGGCGTGCGGCAGGGGACCCGGTGATGCTCCCCTGCCCCTCCCCTCATACAGTCAAACAATAACACGGTATGACAGTGTGGCGTGCGGCAGGGGACCCGGTGATGCTCCCCTACCCCTCCCCTCATACAGTCAAACAATAACACGGTATGACAGTGTGGCGTGCGGCAGGGGACCCGGTGATGCTCCCCTACCCCTCCCCTCATACAGTCAAACAATAACACGGTATGACAGTGTGGCGTGCGGCAGGGGACCCGGTGATGCTCCCCTACCCCTCCCCTCATACAGTCAAACAATAACACGGTATGACAGTGTGGCGTGCGGCAGGGGACCCGGTGATGCTCCCCTACCCCTCCCCTCATACAGTCAAACAATAACACGGTATGACAGTGTGGCGTGCGGCAGGGGACCCGGTGATGCTCCCCTACCCCTCCCCTCATACAGTCAAACAATAACACGGTACGACAGTGTGGCGTGCGGCAGGGGACCCGGTGATGCTCCCCTACCCCTCCCCTCATACAGTCAAACAATAACACGGTACGACAGTGTGGCGTGCGGCAGGGACCCGGTGATGCCCCCTACCCCTCCCCTCATACAGTCAAACAATAACACGGTACGACAGTGTGGCGGCGGCAGACCCGGGATGCTCCCCTACCCCTCCCCTCATACAGTCAAACAATAACACGGTACACATGTGGCGTGCGGCAGGGGACCCGGTGATGCTCCCCTACCCCTCCCTCATACAGTCAAACAATAACACGGTATGACAGTGTGGCGTGCGGCAGGGGACCCGGTGTTGCTCCCCTACCCCTCCCTCATACAGTCAAACAATAACACGGTACGACATGGCGTGCGGCAAGGGGACCCGGTGATGCCCTCTACCCCTCCCTCATACAGTCAAACAATAACACGGTACGACAGTGTGGCGTGCGGCAGGGGACCCGGTGATGCTCCCCTACCCCTCCCCTCATACAGTCAAACAATAACACGGTACGACAGTGTGGCGTGCGGCAAGGGTGATGCTCCCCTATCCCTCCCCTCGTACAGTCAAGCATTAACAGCGGCTGATCTGCTCTCGTTGAGATAAAAACCGTATATAAAGGCTCAATACATGGTTCTACATGCACCATAAAACCCCAAAATCAGACTAAGCAGAACAGCAAGCGTATAAGCGAATAAAAAACATAGCGCGTTGTGTAGTTCTTCTCCAGACTCACCTTGTCCTCCTGCAAGACCCAGTCAAACCAGTCAGCCAGAATAATGCCCTCTGGTGTCACCCGGAAACTGTTCTGCTACCAATGGCATGGAACAAGAACGCACGCACTCGAGATGAGGCTATCAGCTACATTACGGAATGCCGTCAAAGACGACAAAAGGATGTACGGCTGTTTCGCCCCCCAGTGGCCAACTTTTCGGCCTCATATTACAAGCAACTATTTGACTGTGGTAACAAGTTGATGACAGAGCTCTCTCTCATGGGCTGGCTTCCATCAGGGATGGCGGATGCGAAAGGAGAGGGGCAGCTGTACCCTCCCCAACCGTGCGATTGGGGGTTTTGTTTGATGTTTTGCCCTCTCATTGTACCCACAAACCGTGTTTATTACTGAACGCAATGTCATAAAATCCGTGTGTTTGAATAACGCAATATTTCCTCGTCACGGAGCCGAATCTTGAGCTGAGATAATACCTTTCCTGTATTTGATAATGACTCGAACGAAATTGAGTGTAAATCCGAAGGGTTTTGATAAAAACGGCAGCAATGCAAGCACGGCAGCATGTCCGTGTCATGCAAATGGCGGCCATCCTGGCAGAGGGACTCTGGCATAGCTTTTATAACTGGATTATTGCTATTAACACACCTCTGGTTAATGTAGTTAATACACCTTCGCTTCTACGCAGTGCGAACTATCAATCAGTTGGACATTTTATTGTATCCCAATATGATCACCAGGTTGCATTGGTGTTTGGAACAGGATTTCAGTTTTCATGATGGCAACGATTATGGCGATGATGCTGGGAAGCATGCTAAACAATTCCAAATTATTTTGTTATCTAGTTAAATGCCGCACCACTCATATGAAATACATTACCACCTTGAGCAAGCCCTCCCTAAGGTCATCTTTATTGTCTCGTTATCAAAGTGTTAGCGTTCGAAGTCCCACGCTTTTTGTGTCATACGCTTTGCATTTATTGCATTCCATTGCATTTATTGCATTCCATTGCAGGCATAATTCTAGACAGCTGCTCAGATGTTCGAATGGGAGCTGCATATTTCAATTAAACATAGATATATCCGGGCGTGGGTAAAAATGCGACAGGAGAGCTTGGTGGCTGCGAAACAATTGTCGTGGGGAAAAGCGTTTGAATATACTTACATTGCAATGTTACCGCTTTTCCACACTACATTTTTCATCGACTTCCTCCATTGTATTCACTTTTTCAGAGCTTGCTGAGGTCTTCGGCCCTATTCAGAATGTGGAGGAGAAAATGTCTAGAGATATGATTACTAAAGGGGAAATGTAATTCACTGCTCAAACATTTTTTGCTCCAAGCTCTTCCATATATATTGGTTCGGTAGGCTGTTCCTTATATTTCAAGGGAACTCTGATGCATCTTATCTTATCTTCGTCAATTGCGGTACCCCACATTGCGTAAGCGTGGGGAAGTGGAGTATTCAGAAGCTAACAGATTAACTGGTCCCACAGTTCACACGACAACCAAATAGGTTGTCATCGAAATTGTATCAAAGCGAGGATATGCTTCTTGATTAAATATTCGCAATAGATGTTTCTAGAGCAGCGGCATCCATAAGTTACGGGTAGTGAGCATTTTCAATCACAAAAGCAGCACCATAACACACATGTGCGTGACCATACCATATGTGCACACATGTTGAGCCCGTGAGACTATTGTCATCAACAGTCGGCCTGAGCGCGTGGTGCAACTAAAGTACCTTGAAGTCTGTAGGGAAGCCTGCCGCACGTGGAGAGTGTCTGAGCGAGTAGTGCAACTAAAGTACCTTGAAGTCTGTAGGGAAGCCTGCCGCACGTGGAGATTGCCTGAGCGAGTAGTGCAACTAAAGTACCTTGAAGTCTGTAGGGAAGCCTGCCGCACGTGGAGAGTGTCTGAGCGAGTAGTGCAACTAAAGTACCTTGAAGTCTGTAGGGAAGCCTGCCACACGTGGAGAGTGTCTGAGCGAGTAGTGCAACTAAAGTACCTTGAAGTCTGTAGGGAAGCCTGCCACACGTGGAGAGTGTCATAGCGAGTAGTGCAACTAAAGTACCTTGAAGTCTGTAGGGAAGCCCACGGAGGGTGTCTGAGCGAGCAGTGCAACTAAAGTACCTTGAAGTCTGTAGGGAAGCCTGTCACACGTGGAGAGTGTCTGAGCGAGTAGTGCAACTAAGGTATCCTAAAATCAGGAGGGAAGCCTGCCAGACGTGGAGAGTGCCCGAGCGCGTAGCACAACTGAAGTATCCTAAGGTCAGGAGGGAAGACTGCCATACGTGGAGAATGGAGACAGTCTTTGATAAATGAATAAATGGTTCAGCTCGGCTTCACGATCGTTTCGTTCCCATCGATATTGTGCAGTGCAGGCCATTTTTCACAAATCCTGCTAATGTTGAAACCTAAAATAGCATATTTCGAACCACATGGAACATGAGCGTATGAAAGCGCAGACAAGGCAGTCTGACCTTCCACTTTTGATGGGGAGCGAAATTTCAATTTCGAAGCGCACGGCCTCCTTCCCCGAATAAACAACCTTACCTTGATGGGCTTGTTCCTTCCGCTTATTGAAACGCTCCTACACCCGTCCCATGTACTTCTCTCCATAGATCAGTTGCTGCTCACATGCTTGCTCTTCCCCATCGCCCCAGCCCAAAATAGCCTCGTCAGTTTCTGATCCATGGACAGGTGTGGAACGTCCGCAGAACACCGCTCCACATCCTTACTTTACGCCACATACCCAAACAGTCTATTTGGCAGCGCAAGTTGGCACAAGCGTCGATAATCGTCGGTGGAGAAGCGAAATGGTACGACTTCATCTGCACCAGGCCAAAGCATCGATAGCTGGTGCCATTGCTGACGAGGAAGTTCGCGAGCGCTCGTCACTAGAAGGAGCCGCAAACGCCCGTGCCATGTACTCTTCTCTTCTCTTCTGTTGCTGCACACACGCTTGCACACATGGAGGGTGCACTGGTCAAAGTACTTCGTTACCATTGATAACCCCGAAGAGCGGCTATGGTGAATATTTGCCATTGCCGAATTTCACAGATATTATATAGGCCGA